>JAJHZJ010000437.1:415000-421146 GCA_023548195.1 Bettongia penicillata ogilbyi
CTGAGGGGATTCAAAGTTGTTGCTACTGCTTGTGTAGGGGCTGGATACCCTGGAGTCACAAAATTCTTTTGTCAACCTCCTGTTTTCTTAGCCTGACCTTCTTTTGGCTTTATCACTCCAAAATTTGATTTGAGGCTTTATTTTAAAGTTCTTTGGAAGGTAATGTTGAGAGAGTTCAGCTGTGTTGTCTCTAATCTTCCATCTTGGCTCTCCATGACTCAATATTATTTTCAATAAAATAAAATTTAGCAGGTGTCCTTTACTAGAATTTTTAACAGTGGAAAATGTGGATATTGAAAGCCATATTTCTTTGCTTGGTGTAGAATTTGTGAATAGTGTGGGTTCTACAGCCTCTATGGCATATTCTCAAATTAGCTGATGAATAAAATATTATTCTCACTACTCTGCTACCAGTCAGCAGTTCATCCCTCCTCTTCCCTACTCCCAATCCTTCTCCTCTCTGGATAAACAGAGAAGGGATAAACAGCAGAGAGAAAGACACAGAAACGATGGAACAATGGGAGGATAGGGAACCAAGTAGACATTTTGCTTAAGCAAAGTATGACACTACCTTTTGGGGGGAATTTAAACTAATCTTCACCATTTTCTCCTAAAGGGTTAATTTCTTGGCATTTTCAAAATTTGTGAAGCACCCATTGTAAGCCACCATGCCAGGTGGTGAAAGTATAAAGGCTGAAATAAAAAAAAATCCCTGTCTTCAAGGAATTTTCATTCTACTAGGTTCTAGAAATAAATAAATCTGTAATCAAATGCAAGATAATATGGAGATTACTAATAACCAAGAGAAAGATTTCTCATAGGAGGTGTTGCATGAGCTAAACCTAGAAGGATCTTAGAATTTTACAAAGAGCATATGAGGAAAAAGTCCAGTCTAGTCATAGAGGATCACCTATGCAAAGGCATAGAATCAGGAGATAGATTGTCAATTATGGAGAATAGCAAGTACGACATTTGTGATCCAACATAAATTTTATGAGGAGAATTGTGTGAAAGCAAGTTTGTGAAGGAATGTAAATTTAAACCAAAGAGTTTGTATTTTATCTTAGAGAAATTCTTGTGGAGGGTTTTTAAGATGGGCCTGTGCTTTAGGAAGATTATTTTGAGACCTTATGGAGGATAACTTAGAGAGGAAAGTGGCTGGAAATTGCAAATCCAATTGGGAGCCATTTATACTAGTTCAGGTAAGTGATAATGAGTGAATCAATATACAGGCTATGTAAGTATTGCATAGAAAAAAAGTGAGAGAGACATTGTGGATATGAAATCAACAAGATTTTATAGCTGTTTGAATATGAGGGTGATTATCAAGTACATATTATAGATATGGATTATCAAATATGACTGCAAGGTTGTGAACCTGGGTAAATAAAAAGATGATTATGCATATAACAAAAATACGAAAGTTTAGGGGAAGGGGAAGTTTAGGGAGAAATATAATGAGATCTATTTAGTACACATTGCATTTTGAGATAACTATGGGATATGTAAGTAGCAGCTAGTGGTATGGTTCTGGAGTCTGGGAGGAAGACTTGGGCTAGTTACATAAATATGGTAGTAATTTATATAGAGATGACTCCATGTGGTATAATGAATACACCAAGAGGAATAAATCCAGGCCAGAAACTTCTGGGATACCAGAATGTATCCAAGTCAAGGTATGGGACATGGATAATGATCCAGAACAGGAGACTGAGAAAGAGTAATTACAAAGGTATACAGAGAAAATATATTGCAGATAGCAGTGTCATGGCAACTAAGGAAAGAAGTAGATCATTGAAGAAAAAGGAATGATCAACCAAGTCAAAAGTTACAGCTTTTGTAGGAAGCCAAAATGGAGATTACTAGGATTTCTTATAGATTAAAATCTTATAATCTTACGTTTAACTACATCATAGCCAAGGAATACCCCATGCAAAGCATCAAGACATCTGCCTCTTTCACAACTATTGTTTTATTTCATTGAGTATGGGGAGATATATGGAGTGTTCAGGGAAGACTAGCCCCTCTGGTGTAATGGCATGTTGAGCCCTTTGCAGCACTTCTTACCTACATTTGTGTTCATTTAGCACCCAGCTCTCACCTGTGGCTTCAGAAACTCCAGCACATTCAGAGACCACACCCTGGTAAAACCATCTTGGCAAACAGGCTAACACAAGTTGAAGGTAAACAACAGGGGAATGTCCACCCAAAGACTTCCCCCAGTGGAACAGGTAAATGAAAACAATTGGTTCCAGTGAACATGAAGGTGGCTGACGCAGGCACTGTGGTGCCTTTAGAGTCAGGTTGGACATCAAAGACTCTAAGGTCATCTACTGCAACCTGGGCCATGACTGGTCATTCTGACGTTTGTCTTGCCACTGAACTTAGATTCGTCTGGAAGAGAAAATAAAACTGATGGACTTTTTGCAACCTCAGCCCCACTTAAATCCAATTCACATGCAAGTCAGGACATCATTCCATGATGTCATTGGCCTTCTTGAAAACGAAAGATGAAACCAACAGCAATAATTAACAATAGTAAACACTTCTTTGGGAAATTAGCAAAAAATTATGGAAAGTAACTCTAATGGAGTGCTAGCAAACGTTCTAGGTAGACGACAAAAATAGTACCCTCTATTTCCCAAGTCATTCATTAGAATGCATTTTAGGCTTGTAGATGTTGGTGCAGAAGTAGAAGATGGAATGCCTGGGGAGCGGGGGTGTGATTTTCTCCAGCTTTGTTTCAGGCAGCACACAAATAAGAGGGAAGACAGGAGATGGTAGGAGTGGCCTAAAGCTGTGGTTTGACTAAAGAAGAACTATGACAGAAAAAGGAGTCAAGGGACTCAAGTGAAGAGGATATCTTTGTGTGTGACTGAGGTGGAGTGGAGAATTAGATCATGTGAAATGAATAAATTGAGGAAACATAAGGTCAAGGTGTTTAAGAAAGTTTTAGTATGTATGTTAGGTTCCCTAGTATAAGAATAGTAGATGAGGAAGAAAGATTACTAGATTCTTTCAGTCAGGCACTGAACTCATTTCAAAAAGAAGGGGAGTGTTCTGAAGGTTGATAGACAAACGTTACTAGGATTTTGATTGGGTGGTAGATATATACTCAGTGAACTGCAAAGAAGGAACAGTCACTGAATGGAAGGGGGTAGAAGAAGAATCTGAAAGCTCTGGAAGCTGGAATGGGAAAGCAAGGAGTATTCCAGTTCCCCTCCCCTCAGCCTGTAAGTTGAGGAAAATTATTAACAATTCAGCCAGTTCTAGAAAAACCAGGGAGGCTCTGTCATGAGGATGAAGCTAGGTCCTCTATCAGGGCCAGATGATGGAAAGGGTGAGAAAGGTGTCCTGAGTGAAATTTAGCAATGGTAGACTAAAGTAATATTCTCTGAAAAAGATAATTTATTAACAGAGTGCAAACCTAATGATAAAGAGATAAATGAATTGCCTCACTTTAATCCAAAGACTCTCAGCAGGTTAACTCCTCCTTTATATTTTCTTGGGGAGTACAGAAGAAAAATAGGTCTTCTTAAATGAGAACAAGTTATGATTGGTTCCAGGATGGGCAGCATCACGTAAGTGAAGAGAAACGATTAGTTGCAGAGTTGAGCCACGGAGGACAAAGTGATTGGTTGGAAACTGGTAATGAGGAGGCTAGCAACAATACCCTCCTTCCCTTCTGTGATTAAGAAAAGTTCATTGTTTGAGTCCACCTGCAAGGTTAGAGAGAGTAGTTTCATTCAATAGCAAGCCAGACATCCTTCAAGGATATGTTGGCAGTGAGAAGATACTAGACCAGACTCCCGGGTGTCTACACGCACTCCTCAGGAACAGCTGATTTCCTTGAGGCAGGAATACAACAAGTGATTAGTAGGATAACCGGCTTTCCTAAACAACTTATTACAGGTCAGCCGAATTTCTGAACTAAGTTCAGAGATGAAGAACCATGACTTAGGCAGTTTACAGGATAAAGTAAATTAACTGTAAATAGGATGGATAAAGATGACACCAAATCAATTTAAATCTTCTCAAATGAAAATATTTAAGATTGAAAACGGTGTTGGTTGTTTCTTTTTCCTATAGAGCTGGTAGCCTTAGAGTGGCATACTGCAGGGGGAGTTAGGTTAGGGGGCATGGAAATAAGGGGATCAAGTATTTGGGCATCAGAATGGGAGCTTGAATGATGATGAATGCCAAGGGTGCAGAATGACTTGAATGTGGAGGGAATTACCAGAGGACAGATTTGGTCAATCATCGAAGGAATGAGTTTAGGTGGAATTGGACCCAGAGGCCCTAGGTTCAAATCCTAGCTCCATCACTTCCTAGCTAGGTGGTCTTGGGCAAATCATTTAACTTCTCTCTCTAGTTTCTTCAGTTTTAATATAAGAGGTTGGGGATGCACTATCTACAAGTTCCTTTCCAATTCCAAATCTACTATTCTAGTTACCACTTTTGTGATTTAGCATACATTAACCTCAGAATCATCCTCTATAAAATTGTCGGGTTTGAGTGGGAGGAGTAGAAATCAGAGGTATGGAACTTGTTGGCCCATAAAACTCCCGATTGGAGCATAAACTTGATCAAAATATAATTGGGAAATGTTTAGTGAAAAAAATAAAAACACACTATGGCACAGATAATGTTATCCCCCTCCTCAGCTCCCATCTCCTGGCTTCCCCACCTTCCTTGAAGGCCTGTTTATAAAAAGCTTTTCCTGATCCTTCTTAATTTTAATTCCCTCTTTGGATAATTTCAAATTTATCTTGTAAATATTTTTGTTTTTCTGGAGTTGTTTGTGTTGTCTCCCTCATTGGACCTTGAGCTCCATGAAATCAAGGACTATCTTTTACTTTTTCTTTGCATACCCAGCCTGAAACATGGAGGGGAAACTTGATCACTGTTTATTGACTGACTGGCTAAAATTTGGAATTATACCACAGTACCTCCTGCAGACTCAAATCAGAAGAGCTGAGATTTTGAATTAAAGTTTTCTGATTTCAATTTCATTGCCTTTTGCAATATGCCATGTTGCATTGCTGTGCTTTGTCTCAGAGGTCAGGAATAAAAGCTAGAGCTAGAGAGAGACAGATTTAGATTCAATTGGGAGAGGAAAACGTTAATTATAAGTTTCCAAATGTGGGGGAGATCTTCTCTAGGAGATACTCATCCTTCTATGATTGCTAGTTTTCAACCTGGAAGACCACGTGTCTGAAATGATATCTGAGGTGGGAGTGGCCTTCTAGGTCCTTGGGTACAGCCTTTTGACTGAGTCCAAGTTTTATACAACAAATACTTTTATTAAGGGGATTTGTTCTGTGATGTGTGGATTCAGTCAAAGGGCCACACTTGAGGAGCTAGAGTGTCACATCGGACCTTGAGGCTGTAGATTTCCCATTCCTGAATAGACAGCCTTCATGCTCTGGAATAGTAGCAGTTGGTGTATGAGCCCATTTTCAGTGTCAGAAGAGTTTTCTGTGAAAACTGAGGCTCAGGAAGGGTATCTGTGATTTTTGTGAATTTTGTACCCCACAGGTTCTTGAGTCTAATTCTAAAAAAGAAAAGAAAAGAAAAAAAAAAATATATATATATATGTATATATTTTTATAGGTGGAAGAAGAAAAGGGTAATGTGTGATGTACTCCTATGGCTATTTTTGCTATATTTTGTGACCTTATGCAGTGAAATTCTGGGTGAGATGCTCTTTCAGGAAGGTCTATGAATAAGCACAGAGCTTGTTGACAGCAGCTTGGGGTTGCATTTAGATCTAAATGCCATCATCATTTCCATGTGTCACGCAGGGAGCCATCCATAATTAATCAGCAGAGTCAATCTGCATGCATTCATAATTTCAACAAAAAAAGTAAAAGTCAAATCACTTCAATAAATCCAAAAACCCAGGATAGAAAAAATGTTTATTATTATTAAAATTGGCCCAACACAATTTATGCAAACAGTTCCATAAATGTGATTGTCACTCACAGTGACTACATGGAACAGGGGCCTCAGAATTCACTCAGGTAATTAAGAAACCCACTACCTTGAAGGACTGGGAGGGGAACAGTGCTCCTCTATGATACAGCTGAAGTCCAATGCAATTTGGATTTGCATTAGCAAAGTAAGGGCGAATTTCATGATTGGTA
>JAJHZJ010000438.1:0-37500 GCA_023548195.1 Bettongia penicillata ogilbyi
AATTGGAAATTGAGGGGATGCCCATCAATTGGGGAATGGCTGAACAAGTTGTGGTATGTACATGTAATGGAATGCTATTTTTCCGTAAGAAATGATGAGCAGACAGATTTCAGAAAAACCTGGAAAGATTTACATGTGAAGTGAGCAGAACCAGGAGAACATTGTACACAGTAAGAGCAACTTTGTGTGATGATCAACTATGAATGACAGAGCTCTTCTCAGCAATACAGTGATCTAAGACAATTCCAAAGGACTCATGATGGAAAACAATATCCACTTTCGAGAAAGAGCTATAAAGTCTGAATGCTGATTGAAGAAGACTGTTTTCAGTTTTTTGTTTTGGGTTTTTTTGTGTAGCCTTTCCCTTTTGTTCTGATTCTTTTTTCACAATATGACTAATGTGGAAATATATTTAACATAATTACACATGTATAATGTATGTCAAACTGTTTGTCATATTGGGGAGTAGGGAAGGGAGGGAGAGAGGGAGAATAATTTAGAATTCAAAATCTCATAAAAGTGAATATTGAAAATAATCTGTACAGGTAATTGGAAAAAAATATAATTTACCAAAAGAAAATATCACCCTCCTTCGAGTCAACCAGGTTTGCAAGCTCAGTGCCATCCTCCTATCATTTTCAAGAGGGGATGAAGGCCTGGATGATTGACAAATCATATGTTAGGCTTTGTTGTTTTTCTCTCCCCAACATGTCTCCCTTCTCTGCACTCAGGCAGCTAGCTAGCTACCAGCTTTTCAGGCCTTTATTGAATGGCCCATTGCAATAGTCTTCTAATTGATCTCCCTGCCTCAATCTGTTTACCACTCCAATCCATCCTGCACTTAGCTGCCAAATGATTTTCCTAGAGCAAAGGTCTGACCATGTCCCCTGTACTCGATAAACTGCAGTGGCTCCCTATTACCTGCTGGATCAAATATAAAGTCCTTTGGTATTTAAAGCTCTTCACAACCTGGCCCCTTTCTGCCACTCCAATATTCTTACTTCTACTCTCTTCCTCAAATCCTATCATCTAACCTGCAAATATGCTGTTCCTTCAACAAAATAACTCCCCATCTCCATTCCTTTGCACAGGCTCTTTCTCATGCCTAGAATGCCCTCCCTTCCAACCTCTGACTCCTGCAATCTCTGGCTTCCTTTTAGACTCAGCTCAAGTAATGCCCCCAACTCCAGAAAGCCTTTCCTGGGCCCCACAGCTACCAGCAACATCCTATCTAAGGTTACTTTCCATCTGCTCAGTACTTATGTCCCATGTTCTGATTTATATATGTTATCTTCCCCATTACCATTTAATCTTAAAGGCAAGGGCTATTTGGGGGATGTTTTTCCTTTGTTTTCCAGCACTTGGGCACAGTGCCAGGCACGTCGTAAAGGCTTAATAAATTTGTATCAAATTGAACATGAATAAAAAGCAGAAGTGATAAAAACAAGGGAGCAGTGGTTATCAAAAATGAATAAAACATCTTTATTTGAATAGAAATTTTGAATACCTCTTCTTGAGTAAGTATATTCTTTTGATCTGGTAATTTTGTGTAAATACTTTTCCTTGCATATCTACATATTTTGCCTTCAAAGAGATCTAATATTAGGAGTATATCATATTTAAAAACCAAAATCTTTTGAGTGCCAGTAATAACCATTGTGGGCATTTATGTAGTGCTATAAGGCTTGCAAAGTGTTTTAAACATAATACCTCATTTGATCTTCACAACAACCTTATGAGGCTGGGGCTCTTATTATCTTTGTTTTACATATGAGGCAACTGAGGCCTGGAGAAGGTAAGTGACTTCACCAGGATCACTGTCTGAAGAAGCCCGGATCATCCTGACTCCAAGCCCAGCACTCTAGCTAAAAAGATAAGCAGTAGTTAGCTGGGAAGTGAACCTGGCTGCCCGAGAGAATCAGTTATATTCTCTGACCTGGGGGTTTGCCAGGCCTCTTCTTGGGGATCATGCTTGCTCCCCTAGCAAAAAAGCTGACTCCATTCTCCCTCCAGCCCCACAATCAATGCTCATGTCCTCTGCCACTGCCCTACAGCAGAAGAAAACTAAAAGCACCGTTTGATTCTTAGAGGGATGATGTACCTAGAGATGGAATCATCTGCCCACTTAGAAAAGCTTTCCATATACTGGAAAGTCCTGCAGGTCTGGGAAAGGTTAAAAGTCCCCTCCCCACTCTCCACAGCCCATTATAATTAGACTCCTTTGTGTAGCAAATTGAAGGTGGCAGTTTTTACTGACGGCAGCCTAGTTTCCTTGGAAACTGACCCTACAAAGGCTGCTTGTTCATTTCAAATCCATAGCCATAATGACACTATTACCTGCCCACCTCCTCCTGGAAAGTCAGCTGACAGAGTCATTGCTGGCTGTACAATATAAGAATTAAACCAAATATGGTCCTTGGAGGGACAAAGGCAGACGTCAAGGCATCTCATTTGTTGCTATCCTCTACTTATTCACCTGAGATCACTGCAAAGTGTCTTGCAGTACAAAACCTCCAGCTTCACCCAGTTCTGAGGGGGAGAGGGAGAGAGGAGAGGAAAAGAGAGGAGAGGAGAGGAGAAGAGAGGAGAAGGGAGGGGAGAGGAGGGAAGGGGAGACGAGGGGAGGGGAGGGGAGAGGAGAGGAGAGGAGAGGAGATGACAACATTTCAGGGGATCATTGAGGTCAAAACTATTTTCATAATAATATTATTTCTAATATAGTAAATATGACAGAATGATCTACTTTTTTAAAAAATTGGGGTATTTTAAGAGTGTAAAGGGGTACTGAAACAAAAAAAAATTGAGATCCTATAGTTTGGATATATGCTGGCCTCAGAGGGCGGAGGACCTGGGTTCCATCCTCCTTCTGACCCTCTCAGTGTCCCTGAAAACTCACTAAGGCTATCAAATGCAGAGGTTATCGACTGGCATTGGTAAAGGGAGTTCCATATATCAATGAAATCACAGGTCCAATCCAAAAGTGTGTGTATGTGTAAGTATAAACAGAGACAGAGATAGTTTGAGGAATAGAGATTTTGAGACAAGGGAGTTGGCGAAGAAAGGGAAGGGAAGGGAAAGGAAGGGAAGGGAAGGGAAGGGAAGGGAAGGGAAGGGAAGGGAAGGGAAGGGAAGGGAAGGGAAGGGAAGAAGGGAAGGGAAGGGAAGGGAAGGGAAGGGAAGGGAAGGGAAATGTTTTGTCAACAGACATTTATTAAGCACCTACTCTGTGCTAGGCACTATATTAAGGAAACAAAGAAAGGCAAATTCAGTCCCTGCTTTCGAGGAACTCACAGTCTAATGAGAGAAACAAAATACAACCAACTATATATAAACTATATAGAAAGGAAAATTTGGAGATAATGAACAGAGAAAAGTCACTAGCATTGAGGGAGACTAGGAAAGGCTTCCTGTGGAGACTCGAAGGAAGCCAGGAGGTAGAGATGAGAAGGGAGAATATTCCAGGCCTGAGAGACAGTCAGAGAAAAAAACCCGAGAGGAAAGATGGAGTGAATTGTTTAAGGTGTCAATGAATTGTAATGTATATGTAAGAATATATATAGGAAGGGACCAGGTTATGAAGTGCTTTAAATAGCAAATAAAGATTTTCTATTTTTTCCCTAGACATCATAGGGAACCAGTAGAATTTACTGAATGAGGGGAGAATGCCCTGGCCAAACTTTCACTTTAGGAAGACCACTTTGATAGCTGGGTGAGAGATGGATTGGGGTGGAGAGAGATTGGAAGCAGGAAATCCAAGCAGAAGGTGATTACAATAGTTGGGGTTTGAGGTGATAAAGGCCTGCACCAGAGTGGTGGCTGTGTTGGTTGAGAGAAGGGGCTGTATATAGAAAATGTTATAAAGATAGAATGTGGCAACTGATTGGATGGGTGGGAGGTGCAATGAGAGAGTGAAAAATCAAAGCTGTTGCCCAGGTTGTGAGCCTGAGTAACTGGGAAGATAGTGGTGCCCTCAACAGTCAAAGGGAACTCAGGAAGAGGGGAGAGCTTGGAGAAAAAGATAGTAAATTCAGTTTGGGGTATGTTGACTTGAAGATGTCTGTATGATAGCTATTTCAAGATGATGAATAGGCACTTGGAGTTGCAGGTCTATAGGTCCACAGAGAAGTTAAGGCAGGATAGGTACATTTGCATATCATCAGCATAAAGATGATCATTGAATCCATGGGAGCTGATGAGATCACCAGGTGAAATGGCGTTTGGTTGTTGTCCTTCATCCTCAAAGAGGACCGAAATGACATCATTACGATAAAGGCAAGTTTCAGTGAGTATGACTATGGCCGATCTGCCAAATATGAGCTCGGAGTGCTCTACCACAGATCGGGCACAGATAGTTCGTGTGAACACTTGGGGTGGATATTCTAAATCTGCACATCCTATATTTCCTTTGTGCTTTTTCAATTCTGCTTTGCTCACAGAGCACAACACCTTCTCTGATGTGAGCACACCATGCTGAGCGGCCCTGTGCCAGTGACCATTGGTGACTGGGGAGGCACAAGAGCTTTGTCTACTATCCAGAACCCAGGCAAACATGCCATCATAAAATTGCCATACAATACTGATGAACTTCTCTGGGTAGCCAAATCTTGACATAATTTTCCATAAGCTCTCACAACTAACAGTGTCAAAAGCCTTGGCCAGATCTACAAATGTATACAAACCTCTGTTCTGCTCCTGGCATTTCTCCTGGTGAAATAGTATATAGGGAGGAGAGAAGAGGGCCCAGGACAGAGCCTTGGGAGCCACCCATAGCTAGGAGGCTGCAACTTGAATGAAGATCCAGCAAAGGGCAATAAAAAGGAAGAGCAGGCAGAAGGACTAGGAAAGAAGAATGCCATGAAAACTTAGTAAGAAGGAAGTATGAAGGAAAAGAGAGTGATCAATAGTATCAAAGGCTGCAGAGGGTCAAGGAGGATGAGGATTGAGAAAAGGTCATTAACTTTGGCAATTGAGGGGTCACTGGTAACTTTGGAGAGAACAATATCCATTTGGATGATGAGGATGGAAGACAGACTGCAGAGTTAAGAAGCGAGGAAGAGGAAAGGCAGTGTAGGTCCCCATTGTAGCTAGCCTTCTCAAAGAGCGTAAGGCTAGTATAATAATCTCTGATTGTACTGGATTATTCTACAAAAATATAGTTCTTCCCAAAATCATGACTTAAATACAGATTACTCTACTTTCAACAAAACTAATTTATGAAAATTCAGATTTGTAAGGAAGATAAGTTAGGTGATGATTCTTTACCAAAGGATTCACCAGTCTCTAACTTTTCTAATCCATTCTCCATATACCTGATAAATTAATACAGCTAAAATACAGATCTGACCATATCACTCTCCTGCCCAAAAATCTTCAGTGGCTCCCTATTTTCTATTTTTATTTAGAAAAAAGTACAAAATCCTCAGCCTGGTATTTACAGCCTTCTATGGTCTGCCTTCCACCTACCTCTTCAGATGTGTTTCACATTACTCTCCCTTACATCTATTCCAGTCAAACCAGACTGCTAGTTTTCTACTCATAGACATACTATTTCCCAACTCCATGCCTTTGTACAGGTTATCTCTCATGTCTGGAATGCATCTCCTTCTCATCTCTGCATTGTAGAAACTCTAACAGAACTTGGGTTCTACTTCCCATAGAAGGCGTTTCCTGATCCCACTAGTTAGTGCCTAAAATTATTTTGCATATATCTTGGATTTACTTATCTGAGTACATTATATCCCTTCTGCCCTACTATGTAAGTCATACTGAAGTGAGCAAATGCCAAGTTTCTCACAGCTTTCTGAACATAGCTACCTTGTTGAAGAGCTCTGTTCATCATCATCCAACAGACAAGGAAACAGAGGAGGAAAGTGAGCTTGCTAAGTGAGATCCAGCAACCTGGTCTTCCTAGCTTACCAGGATGCCTTGGTTCCCCTGAGTTCACTCTGGGAGGTAAGTGCTGTAAGTAACACTGTAGTACTCAGGTGCCTAGATACAAAAATACCAAAGGGGCAGTGGTGACAAGTGCTGGAGTTTGGTGGAAGGATTTGATCCCTGACATCCATCCTCTCTGGGGAGTCTGGGAGCAATGGCAGCAGGAAGGAGAGAGGACAAGAATCATGCCTCCCAGTTCCTTATGAAATTCCATGAAGTAGGTAGTAGAGGTACTATTAGCCCATTTTACAGATGAGGGAATGGAGACTTAAAGAGATAAAGTGACTCATCCAAGGTCATAGGGTCAAGAAGCAGCAGAACCAGAATTCAAGCCCAAGGCTCCCTAACTCTCAGTCCTGTACTCCTTCTACTATACCACCCTTCCTCTAAGGAGGAAGGCATTCTCCAGTGTTGTTCAGAGTCACAGACTCTTAACCTTGGAAGGGACTTTGGAGGCCATTTCATCCAACCCATACTTGAACAAGAATTCCCCCTACAGTAAGTAACAAGTTGACAGTCAGCCTTCACTTAAAGACCTCCAGTGTCCCTCCCAAAATTGCCATTCCCTCCTTGGGATTGTTGCAATTTTTAGTAAGTCTAAGTCTGCCACTTCGACCCACTGTGCCCAGTACTGCCCTCTGGGGCCAAGCAGAGCAAAGCTAATCCCTCTTTCTTGGAACAGCCTTTCCACTGACCTTTCGCCTCTAAGTCTTCTCTTTGCTAGGTTAAACAACCTCAGTTCCTTCAATGGCTTCTCATATGGAAAGATCTTGAGACTTTTCACCATCCCATTGACCTCTCTCTGGACATTCTCAAGTTCATTGAAGTCCTTCCACTATTCTGTCATCCAGAAATGAATACAATATAAAACTAAAAATAAATAAATAAACATCAAAAAAGGGAAATATAGATCATGAGATAACTTGAAAAAAAAGAGAAATGAATACAATATTCCAGCCATGATCTGACTGAGGCAAAATACAAGGAACTATGACTTTTCTAGTCCTAGTTTCCTAGCACCCCTCTTTTAGTTAAAAGTCTAAAATCATACTAGGCTCTTTGTTGAGGACGATATCATACTGTTGACTCTCTGAGAATTTATAGTTCCCTAACCCATCCCACAAAGGCCTTTTTCATCCAAATTGCTGTTTAGCCATTCTTCCCTCATTCTGTACTTCTGAAGTTGATTTCTTGACACCAAGTGTCGGACTTTGCATTGGTCCCTGTTACACTTTATCTCACTAGATTTGGTCCATCATTTTAGGCTGTTCATATGGTTTTGGGTCCTGTCTCTGTCATCCAACATATTAGTTATCCTTCCTAGCTTTGCATCATCTGCAAATATGGCAAGCATCCCTTCTATGCTTTCATTCAAACAAATGTTAAAAGTATGATACAGCTTAGGGACAAGGACAGATCCTGGGGGCACTCCACTAGAGACATCCTTCCCTGCTCCGGGCAGAACTTTGTCCAATAGTGGGCATATTATCAGCTCTCTACAGTTCCTAGCTTGCCGTAGCTCACTGCACTGAGTTCCCTCACTCAATCATTAATGAGGTCCCCAGGGATGGAGGAGGGGAAGGATGCAGGACCCCAAGTACTCAGACCCATACTGGAAGAGGCAATGGCATAACCTTTCAATCCAAGAGATGGCAGCCAGGTAGAGAGGAATCACACAGCTCTGAGGGAGTTCCTGAAACCCAGACTGCTAGAGGAATGTTGAGAATTCCTAAACTGACATGTAGCATGTGGTCCTAGAATTGGGGGCGAGGGGGGGGGGAGGAATTGCTAGAGTTGAACCACAAGAGATTTTTTATTTCCAAACCTGTGATTTCATCAGTATAGGGATCCCTTGATGAGAAAACTCTTTACCAATGAATGCACTAGGTCTAAACTGTATAGTCTAAGGGGGTTGCCTACTTACCTAGCCTGATTCCTGGGCTTTCTGGGGCTTACATAGCCAGCTAAAACCCAAAGCCCTTTACAGACTTTCAGCTAAATCCTACATGAATTGTAATGTCCTTTGGCCTTTTCTTGTTCTCTTTCCAATCCCAACTGGTAGAGGTTTGGAAGCTGCAGGGAAAACTAAAAAAGATCAGAAAACTAGATCTGAGGGCTGGCAATTGTTCCTTCCTCTGGAGCTTCTCCCATCCACTCTCCAGCTAAGATTGTTCTGCAATCCCAGACAGATGAAAGCCAGTTCTCTTCATTCTCCTCAAAAAGACAAAGAGCCTTCCCACTCTCTCCCCATTCAGAGTTCGTATTCTTCTAATACTAAGAAAGAGGTCATCTTTTTGCCCTTTCATTAACTTTGCCCACTCTACAAGTCTTATTATCGGTGTTTCATGAATCTAAGAATGCCCCATTATCAAAGGATGGCATAGCCTTATCTAATGAACCACCCAGACTGAAGACAGGGCTCTGGCTCACCCAGCTGGAAACTAGACTGGGAAGGGGGCATCAGGGGTGCTGAAAGGCAGCCCCTCCTGCCCCCAGATAGCTGCAGGAATGTTGGAATCATCCCCATTCCTTTGGAGAAGAATGGCATCTTCAGGACACTTTGGCACCAGTGCAAATGTGCTAGAGCAACGCGTTACCTCTTTGGCACTCCCAGCAAGATTCCTGACAGAGGGGCCCCTGAAAGAAGAGGACACAGAAGAGGTAAGTTTAGATGGCTGCTACCCTCTTCCCCCTCCAATCTCTGCTTCATACTTCTGCCTGAATCCTCTTTCTTGAGTCTGGTCATGGCACTCCTCAGCTCAGAAACCTTCAGTGGCTCCCTCTTGCCTCCCAAGGGAAGATCTAACTCATAAGGTATTCAAGGCCCTGCACAGTCTGACACCACTCTGCCTTTCTCCCACTTTCATATTCTACCCTGCAATCAAACTGGTCTATTCTCTATCTAAACATGCCCTTCTCTTTCCTACCTCTATGTCTTTACTTGTACTATTTTCTGGGTTTTCAATATCTTTCTCCTCCTCTCCCTCCCCCCCACCCCTTTACCTGCTGGATTGCTAGGCATGTTTTAAGTCCCATCTCAAAGGCCCCTTCCTCTACAAAACTTCCCCTGAGCCCACTATAGGTGAGAACTTTTCCCCTCAATCATCACATGGTACTTTGTTTTCTACATCTCAAATGTTGCTATCGTGTAATACTGAATCATGTACTACTGCATGCCGTGTAATACTGAACGTTTTAGTTCTCTGTGTTGGTCTTTCTTTCCCTACTAAATTATCAGCTCCTGGAGGGCAAAGATAGTTAAATGGAGAGTGAGGAATCCAGAACAGTGACTAAAACAGGATTATAGATTTAGGGGTGAAAGATAACTTAGAATTCACCTAATCCAACCCTCTCATTTTACAGAGGAAGAAACTGAGGTCCATGGAAGGAAAGCAACATGTTCAAGGTCACAAAGGTATTGACAGAGTCAGGATTTGAACTCAGTTCCACTTGCTCCAAATCCAGCACACTTCCCATGGCACCACATATATTTAATGCCTTGAAACAATCCCCATCTTTGTTGCATTAATGAATCTACAAAGGAATCCATGAGAGAGGTGAAGAAGGGGAGAAAGGTCTAGAGCAGGCCTGCACAACATAGGGCCCACAGGCCACAAAGGATTTCAAGGCAGCCTGTAACCCCTGGCAACCGACCATGGTCATTCTGTCTCTAGTTACCTTTACTTGGAAAGTGAGTCGTTAAAAACTTACCTGTGACCTGAGAAGTTTATCCTATTTTAATTTTGGCCCCTACCTACTACCAGGTTGTGCAGGTTTGGTCTAGAGCATGGAGAGGGGTGGATTCCCCAGTGGCAAAGGGACCTGGCAGAGGCTCAGAGTGCCCGAAGGGAGGACAGTGAAAGCTTAAGAGGGTAGGGAGGAGCGGAAGGGAAAGGGAAGAAGGCGGTGGCAAAGACAGGATTCACAACGTTGCCTCAAACCCACTCTAGTCTGGATCATCATCTCTTGACTGCTTACTTGGAACAGATCCTGGAAGACAAATCACTAAGCCTCTTTATCTGTCTCTTCATCTAGGAAATAGGGGTGGCTGTCGAGGCCAGGAGCCAGAGTGATCAGCTCTATATAAATATACAAATTCAAACAAAAAAAGGCCAGTAGAGCAAATAGGCGCACGTGGAACCAAATATCCATTTTCAGCTCCTCATTACCAAGTTTAGCTTTGGAGTGGAACTCCCCACAGGGCTCAAGGGAACTTGTGCCCACACAGCCATACCCCAATACATACACCTATGTGGTAATACTGGAAAACATCCTTTAGCAAGGGACTGAGAGCATTTTGCCCCATGTACTCGCGTACTGATCCATCTCAGAAGTGCAAGACACTTCAGTAGCAGAATTACTGAACCAAAGTCCTGTGTGAATGTGAAACTGTTTACTACTACATAGCATTCCTTAAAGTGTTGAGACTGGCTCCAGAGACTTCACGGGGTCCCTTTGTTTGGGGGGAACTTTTTTTGGTCTATTTGCTACCTTTGCCTTCATAAGCCATGAACTCGCTTGTCTAGATTCTCCAACAGTTATAGCTGTGTAGACAATAGTCATATGTGTCTGAAGGAGGGGTCGTCCCTTTATCCCTGGGAATGGACAGACAAGCAGGTCTCACAGACCATAACCCAAAGTCAAGAGAATGGGCTGCCATTTCTAAGTAATCTATGATAAATTTGTGACCAGACATCCTTATTTATTTTTGGTTTTCTCCTCCCCGCCCCAATCAACTGTAATGCTCAAAGATACCAACGAATGGATTTGAGAAGAGAGCAAGTGATACTTCATTACCCACCAATTAAAATACTGTGAAGTCCAAAGTCAGACTGAGAAGTAGGGAAAACTGTTAGGAATATCATGGCCTATATGGGAAGGTGAGGTTTCTCAACTTGTAAGGAAGTGGCAGAAAGCCCCATCTCAGTTATGGCTTTCTTCCTGGACCTATATCCTAGCTATTGTCATTTATACAACTATGATTAGCAGTGGGCCCAAAGAAAAAGACCTCACAGTTGGTTCCCCACCCAGAAGCCTGAGCCTTAACATGGAACCAAGAGTCATACAATTATACCCCCAGACTCCACCCCAATGAATTTAACTTCAGATATGTATGTGTTGTATATAGGTTATCTCCCATTTCATTGATAACAACATAAAATTTTCCATTTGAAAAGCAGTTGCTAATAAATAATGGGGGAAATGGACAGAAGAGACCACTCACCTCTCTTGCCTCCAATAAGCTCCCATATTCAACAATATAGCATAAGTGAGGCAGATGTTGATAGCTCCCCAACACTAATCCATCATTATGATATGAAAGCAGTAGGATACAGTGAGAAGAACAAAGAACTAGTAGTCCTAGGACTTGCATTCAAATCCTGGCTCTGCCATTTATTAGCCATGTGACTATAAGCAAATGACTTTACTCTCTGGGTCCAAGCTTGCCCATCTATCAACTGAAAGGGTGGGACTAGAAGGTCTCAAAGGTGACTTCTGGTGCTAGATCTATGAACTGATGAATGAGTACAGAATGTGAAGCATAGTGTTTGTCTACTCCAGTAGGAAGAGGTGAATGAAACTTTGAGCTATACCATGAAAGGTTACCCCAGATGGACAGGTCATAGTGGAGAGTTCTGACAAAAGGTGATTCATGAGGGCAAGAAATGGCAAACCACTCCAGGATCTTTGCCAAGAAAACTGCATGGCTTGTAGTGCTTGGACAGACTTGGAGGGATAGAGGACAGAAGGGCCTGGCACGCTATGGTTCCCGGGGCCATGAAGAATTACACACAACTAAATGACTGAATAACCACAAAAACAGATAGAAGATTGGGTTTGGAGGCAGAGGACCAAGGTTTGACACCTGACCCCACCACTTAGCATCCATGTGGCCTTGGGCAAGTTTCATCCCCTCTCTGGATTAAAGTTTCTTACTCTGCAAAATGAAGGCATGAGCTGAATGATCTCCAAGGCCTCCTCCAGCTTTAATTTTCTATGTCTTAGTTTAATTCAACATGCAATTATTAAGTGCCTACAATGTGGAAGGCACTATGCTAGGCTCTAGGGATGCCAGGACAATAATGAAACAATCTCTAAGTTTAAAGAACTTGCATCTGCTGAAAGTGTATATAACATGTACACAAGCAAGTAAATGCAAGAGAGTTTGAGGGAGCAGAGAGCACTGCCAAATGCTAAGATCAAGAAAGACTTCCTCAAAGAATTAACACCTGAACAGATCCTTGAGGTAAGCTACAGAGTCTGAGGGGCAGACTTGGAGAACAGCCTGTGCAAGGTAATGGAGCTGGGAGATGGTGGTATATGAATGTCATGGAATACTATTGTTCTATAAAAAATGATGACTACAAAACCACAAATTAACATCATCTACGCTGCATTGTATTTTTATTTTGCTAAACATTTCCCAATTACATTGTAATCTGGTTTGGCTGAGCTGCAGCTAGTTTCCTATCTCTAGGCTATAAGAGAGTATTTGAAACTCAGAGATCACTTGAATTTACAACCTAAGCCCAGGTTCTTTGGCATCTACTGAAATAAATGTGGTTAAGTTCCTCTATGTATCCCTCTCCCAAAACTGATATGAAGTCTGCATAGATTTCTGCTCAGTTCAACAACAAGTATTAGGCCTACTCTAAGTTCTTCATACAGGGTAGGCCTGTGGGAGTCACAAGGATGAATAAGACTTAGTCCATGCCCTCTGGGAGGTCACAGTTAGGGAGAAAAGTCAGGAACCCAAATAACTAAAACAAAATAGAATATACCAAATGACTAAAAAAAGGCTGGGCAGAGTGGTGCTCTCCTAGAATCCCTGCTACTTGGGAGACTGAGACTGATGGATCTTGTGAGCTGTGGAGTTCTGAAGTAGAGACAGCGTTTCCTAAATTAATCCACAAAAACATATTAAGCATATCAATGTACCTTATCCAAATATGAATGAATGAGTGAATAAATGAATGCAAAAGCATTTGTTAAGTGCTTACCATATGCAAGCACTATGCTAAGTGCCTTGATCTCAAGGAACTCCACTCCAGGACTCAGTGCATAAAAGAAGCTTTAGCTACCGTGGAAATAGAAAGACCCAGAAGTTTTAAGGATATAGTGGTGAATTGCATGGTCCATAGTTTACTTAGGAAGTTAAGATGACAGGGCATAGAAGCAGGGCAGAAAGAAGGCCTAGAGGATCTTAGGAGGTGGTGACAGTGTGTGCGTGTGTGTGTTCGTCCTTCGTTGCCAAAGAAGACCATGCCATCAGAGAAATGATGACATGACTTGCGCTTGGCTTTGTTTTGAGTGAGGGAGGGCTGAACATTTATATACCACTTTAATAAAGACTTGCAAACAACCTTGGGATATATTATTAACCCCGTTATACAGATGAGGAAACTGAGGCAGATAGCTGTTAAGTGACTTGCTCAGGTTCAGGTCACTGCTAAGTGCCTGAAGCCATATTTGAACTCAGATCTTCCTGAATCCAAATCCTGTACCTTTATCTATTGTATCACCTAGCTAGCTGCCTCCTCACTTTTGACTCCCAGAATCCTTATGTTCTATGGCTCAGGTGCCACTAATTCAACAATAAAACCTTTCCTGGGCTTCCTTCTCCCAAGTCATTAGTGTTCATTTTCCTTTCTCAAATTTTCTTTTATTTATCTGTTGTAACCTTCAGTAAAAGCTAAAGGTAAGCAAAAAGCCAGGGTTTTTTTTTCTTCCCTCCCTTCCACTTAGCACAGTGCCATTGACCTTTTAGGCATTAATAAATGTTGAATTTAATCAAATCCATATATATATGTATATACATACACACACATACATACATGTGTATGTATGTATGTGTGTGTATGTATATGTATGTATATTATACAGATATAAAAAAACTACTCAAATGAAACTGTGATGTCATCAATGTGGATATTCCCTCTAGCAGTGCAAAGCCTGTCCCATCCTTCTTTGCCATCATATGACTGACTGAAAGATGTAGGAAATATATGAAAATCTCACTACAGTTGTTGCTTGTTGATGATAAGAAAGTATTTGATTTAATAGAGCAGAATATGACCTTCGAGGTAATTTGCTAACAAGGTATCTCTCATATATATATGCTGAAATTATATAAGATTCCTTAAAAGATGTAACAATATGGATAATACTTTGATCATTAATATTGAGCAAAGCTTAAAATATGGATGCACATAACAAAAGCTTTTATTTACCTGACTGTGGATTACAAAAACTATGTAGATAAGCTAGAACACATGCTTTTTCTCTCACTCTTCTTTGCCTTCATTCAGTGACCCTGTAAGGCAGACAGTGCAAGAATTATAATCTCCATTTTATAAGAAAATGAAGAATCTGAGCTTCAGGAAAGATCAGCGACTGACTCATTGCCACCTACCTGGGGCTCCAGTAGGAATATTCAGACCCCAAACCCTGCCATGTTAGCTTATCTGCTAAGGTTCAAGAGCTTTGACTTCTACCACTGCCTATGTGTTCCTGGAACATGTTATTTCTATTTTCCCACAGGTAATAATACCTGTTTCTCCCTGTGTCAAAGGCATACTATGAAAATAAAATAAAATTATATCTAGAATTACTTTACTTCCTAGGAAGGGAAGTTATAAGCATATCCAAGTTAAATAAATGTCTTTTATCAGAACTTTCACAGACCCCCTTTGATCACTGCTCTCACATCTTTCAATGTTTGGTTATGTAGACATTTTTGACAACGAATTGATGGGTGTCTTTAAACATATGTACAGTTTTTAAACATTGTTCTTTGGGAACATTTGCATGTGAATTCTATGGTTGTGCATAATTCTACTTAGTAGAATTTTATTCATTGTCCCAGAATTCCTATTTCTGACTATTAGCACTGAATGTAAGAGTTGGAAGGAACCTTGGTGACCATGTAGACCAACCCATATGTAAACAGAATCTCTCCTCTGTTTTTTCACAAATGACTTGAAGACTTCCAAGAAGGGGGAATCCACAACCACTCAAGGCAGCCCATTCCATGCTTGGACACCTCTAATTGTTAGAAAGTTTTTCCCCAATTAACAGTAAAATGTTTGCAGCTTATGCTTATTGCCTCTGTATCTGCCAAACGGAACAAATCTAATCCCTCTCCCTATGAAAGTCCTGCAAACACTTGAAGACAGTTATCATGTCTTTGCTGAAGTTTTACTCCAGGTTCAATATCCCCAGTTCTTTCCATCCAGTCATTTTATGACATGAACTCCAGGTAATCCACCAATCTGGTCGCCCTCCTCTGGAGATCATCCAAACCGAAACTGTGGTACACAGAATTGAGCACAATATCCCTGATGAAGGCAGAGTACAGTGATCACCTCCTTATTCCTGGAAGCTATGACTCCCTTAATTCAGCCAAGACTGCATTTACTTCTTTTACTGCTCTATCACCCTGCTGACTTACATTAAAATTTTAGTAAACTAAAACAGACACTTTTCAGAACTGCTTTCTAACCATGTTTCCTGCATCTCATGCTTATGCACTTTCCCCACTCATACTCAGTGACTTATGTTGAAAAACTTTGTTCTTTTCTCTTTTTTGGAAATTAATATATTTGCCTTTCTCTAGACTTGCTGTACCTCTCTTACTTTCCATGGTCTTTCAAATATTATTAACAGTGCTCTAGCAGCACTCTTTGTGGTAGCCAAAAACTGGAAGTCAAGGGGATGCCCATCAATTGGGGAATGGCTGAATAAATTATGGTATATGAATGTAATGGAGTACTATTGTGCCATAAGAAATGATGAACAAGAAGACTTCAGGGAGGCCTGGAAGGACTTATATGACCTGATGCTGAGCGAAAGGAGCAGAACCAGGAGAACTTTGTGCACAGCAACGATCACAGTGTGCGAGAGTTTTTTCTGGTAGACTTGGAACTTTGTAATAACACAAGAACTTACTGAGAAAAAAAAAATCCTAATGTCGGTCTTCTAAGGCAAAATGCCTTCCACACTCAGAGAAAGAAATATGGAAGTCATTTGCAGAATGTAGCAGATCATGTTTGTGTGTGTGTGGGTTTCAGTGTATTATGTGTTGATTTGTTATATGATTTCTTCCATTTATTTTAGTTTGACTACGTAGCATGAATATAGTGAAAATGTGCTCAATAGGAAAGTATATGTAGAACCTAAACAGAATTGTATGCTGTCATGGGGAGGGAGGGGGGTATTGGGTGAAGGGTGGGGGGGATAAAATCTTAACTTTAAGGAAATGATTGTAAAACATTTAAAAAAAATAAAAAAACAGTGCTCAGCAGCACAACTAGGTGGTGCAGTGGGTAAAGTACCAGTGCCTGAGTTCAAATCTCATCTCAGACATTTGACACTCACTAGCTGTGTGACCTTGGGCAAGTCACTTAACCCCAATTGCCTCATCCTGGGTCATGTCCAGTCATCCTGATGAATATATGATCACTGGATTCAGATGGCTCTGGAGGAGAAATGAGGCTGGTGACCTGCACAGCCCTCCCTCACTCAAAACAAAGTCAAGTACAAGTCAAGTCATTATTTCTCTGATGGCATGGTCTTCTTTGGCAACGAAGGACAAACACACATTGTAACCCAACCAATGCCTGAAATGGACGGACCGAGAATAATTCACAGGCAAATCAATTAGGAATTTTGAGAGTATCATTTATTAGCCAGGCTGGTGGCTGCCTCATGGAGAGACCCAGGGGAGACAGCCCCAAACTGAGGTGGGTGAGTGCATTTTAAGCATTTCGGCGCTACTTGGTACAGCCTTGCAGTTTCCACAACAAACAGAGTTCTGACAGAGCAAGAGTGGGGCTTGCTGCTAGGCAAGAACCCCCAAAACAGAAGGGGTTGTCAGTGTACTGCTAGGTAAAGGACCCCAACAGAAAACAGGTGCCAGGAGAGGTAGCCAATCAAAGACTGGTTGTCATAGTTGTCAGGAAATGGGGGTGCTCAGCAGAAGGTGGTTACCTGCCAGTGGGGGTCTAACATTAGGTGGGGCACAGGTGGTTACCATGTAAATGGACCAAACAAAAAAATGACTGTTAAAAATTCATCAGATATTTCACAACCCAAAGGGGAATAACATTTTGACAGGGGCCAACAAAAATCTGTTACTAGGCAGGTTATCCAACCCTGCCCAGTAACCCAACAGATATCTCTCAACCTAGGGGCCCAGGGAGGAATAATATCCATTTCATGCCCAATACCCAAGCTCATTTCCTCTAAAGTGAGAAAACATTCTTCAAAGACCATGAACAGACAACTTTCAAAAGGAAGAAACAGAAATTGCTAACAATCAGTTGAACAAATGCTCAACCTCTTCAAAGATAAATATTATAACAACACAAGGCATCATCATCTCACATACAGCAAAAGGGGAAAATAATTCAAAGTAATGAAACCAAATGCTAGAAGATTTGGAAGGAAGAGGTGTGATCATCCATTGCTGGAGGAATTGCGAATCTGTAGGATCAGTAGGAATAGGAAAGTGGCAGGACATAGTGAAAGTTACAAAAATAATCATGCCCTCAAACCCCAAAATGGTAAATAGTCCAGCCATTCTAGAGAACAATTTGGAATTATATTCAAAGGCATATAAAACTTTGCATATCCTTTGATCCAGCAATACAATTACTAGATCTGTATCCCAAAGAGACCAAAGAAAAAGGAAGAGATCCTGTATCTATGAAAATATTTATAGTAGCTCCTTTTCTAGTGGCAAAGAATTAGAAACTGAGGGGATGGTCATCAATTGGGGAATGGCTAATCTAGGTGTGGTACACGATTGGAATGGAATACTACTGTGTTGTTAGAAATGATGAAGGGGATGGTTTGAGAAATATGTGGGGAGACTTATAAGAACTGATACAAAGTGAGTGAGCAGAGCCAAGAAAACAATCTACATAGTAACAGCAATATTGTAACAATAATCAGTTGTGAAAGACTTAACAATTCTAATCAATACAAGGATCCACCACAACTCAAAAGGATTCATGATGTGAAATTCTATTCACCTCCAGATAAAGATCCAATGGACTCAGAGTGCAGATTGAAGCATATTTTTCCCTTTATTTTTCTTTCTTTTTTTCAGAATATGACTACTGCAGAAATATATTTTATATGATTTCATATGTATAGTGGGCATTATATTTCTATCATTCTCAACGAATGAGAGAGATTAGAGGGAGAGAGCAGTTTTGGAACTAAAAATTTAAAAACTTTAAATGGACAGTGGTGGGGAGAGGGACAATGAATCTTGGGCAATAAAAATCTTTGGATAAAAAACAAAAACCATCAGGGTAAGTGGTAAAGATGGCAGCTATTGCCAACAACCCTACCACATCTGCCAGGGTTCACATCCCTTTTACACATCTCTTTTGCATTAGTCATTACAGGCACCATAATATGTGTGTATGTTAGTCTTTTGTTGCCAAAGAAGACCATGCCATCAGAGAAATGATGATATGGCTTGCACTTGACTTTGTTTTGAGTGAGGGGGGGCTGTGCAGGTCACTAGCCTCACTTCTCCTCCAGAGCCATCTGAATCCAGTGACCTGATGTACATCAGGATAACTGGAGATGACCCAGGATGAGGCAATTGGGGTTAAGCAACTTGCCCAAGGCCACAGGGCTAGTGACTGTCAAGTGTTTGAGGTGAGATTTGAACTCAGGTCCTCCTGACTCCTGCACTGGTGCTCTATCCATTGCACCAAGTAGCTGCCCCTAGGCACCATAATAAACTGATAGAGGAAAGTTGTTGTTTTTTTAATCAGGGGGATCTTTTAGTTTGTCCTCACAGTAGACAGCCATCTAATCTGCCTACAAGGAAGGACTCTTTTTTTATCTCCATCCCCGTCCCCCAACCAAAAAGTCTAGTAATAGGATTGTAGATCTAAAGCTGGAATGGACCTCAGGGTCTACCTTGTCCAACCTCCACCCCTCCCAATTTACAGAGCAGGAAACTGAGGCCTAGGGTGGTAAAGTGACTTGCCCAAGGTCACACTGATAACACGTAGTGGGGCTAGGATTTAACCCAAATCCAGGATCCCTTTCCCTGTATCTCACTATCTCCCACTTGCCTCTTCCTCCAGGACTACTCCCTATTACAATGGGATCTTGGCCTCTCCTCATCTCCATAGTAATAGGAAAAACACACCTAATCTGTAAAGTCTTTTACTGCCCTGCTCCACCACCTCACTGGGAATGAGAAGGTTCATGCTTGAAGCTGCTGACCCGGCCAACAGGAAGTAATTATGGAGCTGCTGAAAACCTGGCCCCATGAAGAAATTGCCCATTCATTGTCACAATCTAGGTCCATTAATGCACATGCCACACACATCCCAACCCCACAGGGAGCAGACACCCAGAGCTGCCAAAGCAGAAGAAAATACCCTAATTAGGAGAGGTGCCCAGACCCACCACTATTGTCTGGCTCCTGTTGTGTCTGGCTCATCCTGGGGAATGATTAGCTGACTGGATTACAATGTTGGCCCCTAGAGAAACTCTCTATAAGAAATAGTTGGGATGGCTCTCTGGGAAGGGAAGAAATACTGGGGAGAACTATAATGATTTCAAAAATAGATAATATCTATAAAACCTTGTTTAAAAAAAAGAAATTGTCTTGTTTTAGCTATTGTCAGAACTGCAACATCCAGGTTTTCAATTTCATAGCTAAAGCTCTCAGCAGAGAATTAAAGAAAATCTTGAGTCCCCAAAAATGGTCATTTCAAAATGAGGCTAGATAGCAGGAATAAATTTGAAACTGGGGAAAGTGAACAAAGAAAGAAGAAACGCTGTCTTGGGAGCCACTTTGCCCAAAGGTTATTTCTCTCCTTCTATGACAGGCATCCATTAGTGGCCACACTGGAATTCACACTATGGGAAGGTGTAATTGTGTAAGATATGGCCATTATGGCATTTAAATTAGAATGAACATAACATTTGTTGGCATTAACAGGACATGACCATATTTCCCTTTGCCTCTTCCCCACATTCACTTCCTCTTTTGGAGGGGGAAGGGCAAAGAGGGGTTGATCTCATCTCCCACTCTGCGGTTCTTCTTTCTTTCTCTCTTTCTGGCTCTTCCTCTACCTGTACCCTCCTTTCTCACTTCCTTCTCTCCAGTCAATCAAATAACAAGCTGAATGGATTGCTGCAACTGTGATGTTCTGAAACACAGTGAGCTAAGCAGATTGACTGTCCATTCTGGCGCAAAGATCTTGAGGAACTGAGGACAACCTGGCTGCCTAGGGAGTGGTGAACTGGCCCAGATCAGAAATGAAACAGCTCAAAGTTCCCATGCTATTCCAGCATGTGCAAAATAAGGACATCCAGTCTCAAAAAACAAATAAATAACTAAGTAAATGAATGAATAAATACTTGTCCACTGAATTACTGACCTATTCTTACTTATTCCTATTAAGCAGTCTAAAGTTAGACATTAATTTCACAGGCTTCTAGAATAATTTCCTGTCTAATTCCAGTCAATAGTTTCTTCCATTTCTCCCCACCACCCTCCAAAAGCAGACCTCTAAATCTGACTCTCGCTACCTTTCCCAGTGGGGCCTTTTCCCCTTCAAAGCTAGAGGAAGTATTGTATAGTAAGTAGATAGAGCTGCAGTTGGAGTCAGAAAAAAATGAATTAAAATCTTGCCTTAGACACATATTTATGTGACCCTGAACAAAACACTTAACCTCTCTGGGCCTCAATTTTCTCATCTTTAAGATGAGAACATTGCACTCAAGGACTCTAAGCTCCCTTCTAGCTTTAATGCAGTCACTCAGTATTTGCTGCTGCTGTTCAGTCATTTCCATCATGTTTTACTCTACATGACCTTATTTGGAATTTTCTTGGCAAAGATAAAGAGTGGTTTGCCATTTCCTTCTCCAGTTCATTTTACAGATGATGAAAGTGAGTCAACAGGGTTAAGGGACTTGCCCAGGGTCACACAGCTAAAAAGTGTCTGAGACCAGATGTGAACTCAGGAAGATGAGTCTTCCTGACTCCAGGCCTGGCCCTCTATCCACTGCATCACCTAGCTGCCTATCTTGCAGTATTTACCATTTTCCAGACCTAGGATTTTCCCAATCAAGTCCTTGGCAGGTCCCTGGAGGGTTAAATATACTATAAGTCTGCATATTTAGACACTTCTTGAAATCAGTCAGTCATGGTCTACTCAGCTTTTAACTTGGATTTCTTCCCTGAGTCTCCTCACTCAGAACCAGCACAAATGATATCTCAGTCCTGGTCAACCATTACACCCTTCTCCCTGGCCAGCTGCAGGCAGTAGAGCCACCTCAAATTACTACTGAGATCTGAGAAGTAGTCAATGCAAGTCACATATGGGGAAGGAATGGGAGAGGGGGACACAAACAAACATGTCCACCCTGCTCTCTGCTGCCAGATGCACAGTTCTGGCCCCAGTGAAACCTATTAAAGCTTAAAACTGCAGTAAGACCTTTGGAATGCCATATACATATAGGTGTGTATATGTGTTTGAGTATGTAATATATACACAAAATACATGCATATAGATATGGAAAGAAAAAGGAAGAGAAAGAAGAGGAAGGAAGGAAGGAAGGAAGGAAGGAAGGAAGGAAGGAAGGAAGGAAGGAAGGAAGGAAGGAAGGAAGGAAGGAAGGAAAAAAGAAAGAAAGAAAGAAAGGAAAAAAGAAAAAGAAAGAAAGAAAGAAAGAAAGAAAGAAAGAAAGAAAGAAAGAAAGAAAGAAAGAAAGAAAGAAAGAAAGAAAGAAAGAAAGAAAGAAAGAAAGAAAGAAAGAAAGAGAAAGAAAAGAAAGAAAGAAACAGCAATTGAGAGATTGCTATCTGGTAATGCTCTCAATATATGTCTTAATTTAGGTTGCCAATCTAGGTAATTTATATTTTTATAAATATTCATCCATTTCATTCAGATGGTCAGTTTTATTGGACTATAGTTGGATAAAATAGCTCCTAAATGCTTTTATTTCCTCTTCATTTGTTGTGAATTCGCCCTTTTCATTTTTTATACCAGTAATTTTATTTTCTTCTTTCTTTTTTTAAATTATATTGGCCAATGGTTTATCTATTTATAGGTTTTTTTCAAAAAACCAATCTCCCTAATGAATATTGATGCAAAAATTTTAAATAAAATACTATGAAAGAAATTACAGCAATATATCACAGAGATCATATACTATGACCAGGCCAGAATTGTATGTTCAATGCAGGACTGGTTCAATATTAAATCTAGACTGCCCTTATAGGATCCATATCTCTAAAGTGAGATTTATTTAAAAATAAATGAAAAATAAACAAGAATCATAAGTTGTATTTCATAGAAGGCAGATTTGCAAGTAAAGTTCAGCCTCTGTTCAGGCCAACAAGACAATAAAAACTCCAATTTCTGAACATACCCTGTAATTCGTCCTGTTGCCTAACTCGGACTTCCTCCTTTCATCTTTCACCTATGCTCAATTACCAGAACCGTTAAAGAACTGAAACTGTCTTCTGTGTATTCAGGGATTTAGTCCAAAAAAGAACACCTTTTGGAGAATATCATCCCCATTTATCCTACTGTTCTCCACCCTCTCCATCTCCAACACTAGTCCTAGATAACGATCACCAATGCTTGCAACCACGGCCCAGAGAACAAAAGAAAACTTCCCATTATGTTCATTAAGACTAATTATTGTGGATCTAAGGACCAAAGATCTAGAAGTGAATAGCACCTTAAAGGCTACAGTGTGCAACTCCCTCTTTTTATGGATAAGGGAACTGAGGCCCAAAAAAGTTAGGTGACTTGTATGCATGGTAAAGGGCAGGAAAATGGATTTGCCACTACTGGGCACAAGCCCCCTTGCTGTAATGAATTCAAAGACAGAAGAAAAGTTCCACATAGACCAAAATACTTATAGAAAGACTTTTTGTGATTGCAAAAACAAACAAACAAACAAAGTAAATGCCTATTGGGGAAATGGCTGAATATATTGTGGCAATGAATGAATGCAACAGAATATGACTACACTGTAAAAAATGATGACTAGACTAGAAAGAGGCCCATGTTTCTAGACATGGCTAATGGTGGAATTTGTTATGCCAGACTATAAAGCTATGTATTAAGAACTTTATTTTGGGACTCTCTTAAGGTTTTTATTTACTCAATGAAGGGTAGGGTAGTAGGAGAGATAGGTTAATTTTAGCTTTTTTTTAAGAGATGATGGGCAGAGCACAGCCCAACAGGATGCGGCAGGGACAGGACCCAGCACAGGCTTCAGGGAACAGTAGCAGTTCCCAGATTGCTCAACCCACAAGCACCATAGACAAATTCAAAGGTCAGAGGGAGGGCTCCTTCACACAGGAGAAGGGAGCGTGGTCTGGACCACAGGAGAAAATTGGGAACTCAAAATTTTTTGGAAATGAATGTTGGAAGCTAAAAATAAATAAATAAATATTAGAAGGAAAAAAAGAGATGATGAATATATGAACTGATGCAAAGCGAAGAAAACAGAATTAGAACTATTTACATAATGCACCATTCTTTGTGTCCCTGACACAGCCCAGTGCCTGGCATGTAGTAAGCACTTTAATAAATGCTTGATGACTTTACTTGACCGTGACCAAAATAATGTAGAGGGCATAGCCTTTTATCTATGAATACCTTCCTTTTCCTAAAAATAATTTATTTTTCAAGGAACAATTATTTTTAAATTCATCTGTCCCTCCCACTCATTCCCCTCCCTGCACTGAGCAAACTGAAACAAAAACTGAAAAAACAAATACATACATACATACTTACATAGTCTAGCACAAACAAATCCCTCCATTAGCCATATCCAAAAATGTAGGTCTCTTTGTACATTTCAAGTTCACCACCTCTTTATCAGGAAATTAGTGGCATGTTTCAGAGTGCTTTCTTTGCAGTCATGTTTTATCACTGCATTGATCACAGTTCTGAGCTCTTTCAAGGCTGTTCCTCCTACATGTAAAGCTATTGCATGAATTGTTCTTCTGGTTCTACTCTTAGAAGTCTTCCCAGGTTTCTCTGAAATGGTTTCATTATTTCTTATGGCACAGTAACATTCCATGACATCCACGCACCAACTTCTTTAGTCATTCCCCAATTGAAGGGCACCCCCTTAGTTTCTAGATTTTTGGCTACCACTTGAAATTGCTTTTCTCTGAGACTGAGGAGGTGAGTGGTAAAGAGAAAACCTGGTAGAAAATTCAGAAAAGCCCGAGAAAATGTCTATGAACCAACCCAGAGTGAAGTGAGAGGAACCAAAGGTCAGTTTACAAGATGAACACAATAATGTAAAGGAAAACAATTCTGAAAGACTTCAGAATGTTAATCAATGCAAGAACCAATCATGACTTCAGAAAACTGATGATGAAGCACACTTTCTATCCTTTGCACTATCGGTACAGAATAAAACATAAATTTTTGGACATGAGCAATGTGTGAATTTGTTTTGTTTGCCTATAATGATTGGTTATGAGAGAGCTTCTATTGTGAATATTTGGTGGATAAGAATGATACAAAAAAAAGAAGAAGAAAAAGTTCCAATGAAATATGTATGATTGCTCCTTCTCTTGTCTACTTTGCTGGCTCCTCCAGACCCCACTCATTAACCACCAAGGCCCCTTTCTCTTCTCTCTCTAGACTATCTCATCTGCTGATTCCATCTGCTCCCATGGGTCCAATGATCATCTTTGTGAGGATGACCTAGATGTCAGAGAATTACAGAATCACACAATTTGAGAGTTGGAAAAGATCTCAACAGTCATCCATTCTAACTCATATATAAAAGGAAGGAGTCATTGATTGTGATGGCTTTTGTTTTTCTTGTGTTCTCAGTTGTGGAGTTTGGGGTGGGGGAAGGTAGAGTAGGAGAATGAGAATGAGAATAAGAGGAGAATGAGAAGCCAGATTCTAGCTGATTAAAACAAATACAATTTTTTAAAAAAATTCCACTACGGGGGGCAGAGCAAAGATGGCAGACTAGAAAGACACACTTACGCAGGGTCTCCCCACACAGCCCATAAAATACCTGTAGAGAAGGACTCTCAACAAATTCTGGAGCAGTAGAAGTGGAGAACAACAAAGTGCAGGAGATTTCCAGCCCAGAGTGACCTGAAAGGCCCATGGGAAATGTTGGTTGCACCAGACACAGAGAAGAGCTCAGAGCCCAGCCCAGCCTTGGCTGCGTGGCCCAGCCTTGGCTGCGTGGCCCAGCTCAATGAGACTCTTGGAGGAGGACACCTTGGGCGGGCAGAATCTCCAGTCACAGCAGGGGATCCTCAGATCCCTCAACCCACAGGCACCAAAGGTCAGTGACAGGGTTTGGTCAGCTGGCCAGGAGGGAGAAGGGCTTTCCCACAGCTCCAGCAGCAGGCAGCAGCCACAGAGGCTGCACAGTAGCCTGTACAGACCAGAGCATAAAAACTCCTGGGGGTACTGAAGAGCTGAGTCTTACCTCAGCCCTGAGTAGACACCCTGAGGCAGCTGGTCTTTGTCTCACACTGAATGGCAGCCCTGCCCCCACAGCTTTGACTGAATCCCACCCCCCATGCCCCCAGTGCTGTCTTGGCAGAACTGGAGGCCAGGTGATTGTGGAGAGGATACTCTGCTAAGATTCTGGGCACAAAAATCCTTTCCTGCACCCAGACCAGTACACACTTGATTATACCACCTTGGAGGAACTGAGATTTTACAGATTCCCAGAGTATACCCTACTCTTGACAAAGGACCCAAAAGTCAATTAACTGGTTGGGAAAATAACCAAAAAAGGGAAAAAAAATAAGACCATAAGGTTACTTTCTTGGTGAACAGATATCTCCTCCCATCCTTTCAGATGAGGAAGAACAATGCTAACCATCAGTGAAAGACATAAAAGGCAAGGCTTCTGTATCTCAAATATCCAAAATAAATATTCAGTGGTCTCAGGCCATGGAAGAGTTCAAAAAGGATTTTGAAAATCAAGTTAGACAGGTGGAGGAAAAACTGGGAAGAAAAATGAGAGAGATGCCAGAAAAGCATGAAAAGTGGGTCACCACCTTGCTAAAGGAGACCCAAAAAAATACTGAAGAAAATAACACCTTGAAAAATAGGCTAACTCAATTGGCAAAAGAGTTCAAAAAGCCAATGAGGAGAACAATGCTTTAAAAGGTAGAATTAGCCACATGGAAAAGGAGGTTCAAAAGCTCACAGAAGAAAATAGTTCCTTCAAAATTAGAATGGAACAGATGGAGGCTGAAACCAAGAAATCACAAAACAAAAGCAAAAGAATGAAAAAATGGAAGGTAATATGAAATATCTCATTGGAAAAACAACTGACCTGGAAAATAGATCCAGGAGAGACAATTTAAAAAGTGTGGGATTACCTGAAAGCCTTGATCAAAAAAGAGTCTAGACATCATCTTTCATGAAATTATCAAGGAAAACTTCCCTGATACTCTAGAACCAGGGGGCAAAATAAATATTGAAAGAATCCACTGAACACCTCCTGAAAAAGATCCAAAAAGAGAAACTCCTAGGAACATTGTGGCCAAATTCCAGAGTTCTCAAGTCAAGGAGAAAATATTGCAAGCAGTTAGAAAGAAACAATTCAAGTACTGTGGAAATACAATCAGGATAACACAAGATCTAGCAGCTTCTACATTAAGGGATTGAAGGGTGTGGAATATGATATTCCAGAAGTCAAAGGAACTAGGACTCAAACCAAGAATCACCTACCCAGCAAAACTGAGTATAATACTTCAGGGGAAAATATGGTCTTTCAATGAAATAGAGGACTTTCAAGCATTCTTGATGAAAAGACCAGAGCAGAAAAGAAAATTTGACTTTCAAACACAAGAACAAAGAGAAGCATGAAAAGATAAACAGCAAAGAGAAGTCATAAGGGACTTACTAAAGTTGAACTGTTTACATTTCTACATGGAAAGACATATTTGTAACTCTTGAAACTTTTTTCAGTATCTGGGTAGCTGGTGGGATTACACACACACACACACACACACACACACATGCAGAGACAGAGAGCACAGAGTGAATTGAATAGGATGGGATCATATCTTTCAAAAATTAAATTAAGGGGTGAGAGAGAAATATATTGGGAGGGGAAAGGGAGAAATGGAATGGGGCAAATTATCTCTCATAAAAGAGACAAGCAAAAGACATTTTAGTGGAGGGAAAAGGAGGGGAGGTGAGAGAAAAAACATGAAGCTTACTCTCATCACATTCGACTAAAGGAAGGATAAAAATGCACACTCATTTTGGTATGAAAACCTATCTTATAATACAAGAAAATGGGTGAGAAGGGGATTAGCAGGGTGGCGGATGATGGAAGGGAGGGCAGTGGGAGGAGGGAGCAATTTGAAGGCAACACTCTTGAGGAGGGACAGGATCAAAAGAGAGAATAGAAACAATGGGGGACAGGATAGGATGGAGGAAAATACAGTTAGTCTTACACAACACGACTATTATGGAAGTCATTTGCAAAACTACACAGATATGGCCTATATTGAATTGCTTGCCTTCCCAAAGGAAATGGGTGGGGAGGGAGGGATGAAGAGAAGTTGGAAGTCAAAGTTTTAGGAACAACTATTGAGTATTGTTCTTGCAAATAGGCAATAAGAAATACAGGTAATGGAGTATAGAAAGTTATCTTGCCCTTCAGGACAAAAGAGAAGATGGGGATAAGGGAAGGGAGGGATAGAAGAGAGGGCAAATTGGTGATAGGGGCAATTAGGATGCTCGGCGTTTTGGGGTGGGGGAGGGGAGAAATGGGGAGAAAATTTGGAACCCAAAATTTTGTGAAAATGAATGTTAAAAGTTAAATAAATAAATTTTAAAAAAAATAAAAAAAATTCCAATATGATATATGAAGCAAATGCTCATTCAGCCTCTGCTTCAAGACTCCCCAAGGAGAGAAAGCCCCACATTGCTCACTGAACTTAAAAATGGCCTCTTGCTCCCATTTCTCCTGGGTCAAGTGGAACAATTCCAGTTCCTCTTCCATGGGGTAACTCTCCTAATACTAGAAGAGAATTGCTATGTGCCTCCAAATCTTCCTTTCTCTTCTCCAGGTTAAACATGCCTAGATCCTTCCATCAATCCTCATATAACATGGACTCAGCTCCAGCTGGTAGCACAGTGGAGAGCCCTCAAGAAGACCTGAGTCCAAATCCATCTCAGACACTTTTGAGCCACGTGACGCTAGGCAAGTCACTTCACCTCTGTCTGCCTCAGTTTCCTTACCTGTAAAATGGAAATAATAATAGTAGCTACTTCCCAGGGTTATTGTTAGGCCCAAATGAGATAATATTTATAAAGTGCTTATTAGCATTGGTCCTGACACATAGTAGGTGCTTGATTAATGCTTGTTCCCTTCCCCTTTCCCCTCCCTTTCACCCTCCTGACTATCCTCCTCTGAATACTCTCCAGCTTATCACTTTCTTGGATTGTGGTGCCCAGAACTGGGCACAGTACTCCAGGTTACAGCTGATAAGGACAGAGGACTATGGGACAATATTCTCTTACTGTTCCTGGAAGCTCTGCCTCTCTGAATGTAGCCCAAGATCTCATGAGCTTTTGGAGCCATCACATCACCCATATCATACTGCTGGCTCATATTGGGCGAAGAGTCCATTAATACCTCCTTCCCTTGACCTTTCTTGGAGTAACTACTGTCTATCCAGGACTCTCTCATCTTACACTTGTGAAGCTGGTTTTTCCCCCAATATATTTTTATTTCATCAAATATTTCTCTATTGTATGTAAAAAAGAACATTTTTAACATTCTTTTTTTTTAATTTTGCATTCTAAATTCTCTCTCTACCTCCTTCTCCCACTCCCTCCTAGAGAACACAAGCAATTTAATACAGATTATACATGTGAAGCCACACAATACATATTAGCCATGCAGCAAAAGAAAATACAGATTTTTACAAAAAAAAAAACAGAAAGAAAAATAAAGAAAGTTTAAAAAAAAGTGTGCTCCTCTGCATTCAGAATCTATCAGTTTTTTCTCTTGAGGTGGATAGCATTTTTCAACATGAGTACTTCGGAACTGTCTTGGATCACTGTGTTGATCAGAGTAGCCAAATCTTTCACGGTTGATCATCATTACAACATTGCTGTTACTGTGCACAATGGTCTCCCAATTCTTCTCACTTCATTTTACATCAGTTCACACAGGTCTTGACAAGTGTTTTTCTGAAACTACTCCCCTAGTCACTCCCCACAGCACAACAGCACTATATCACAACTACATACCACAATTTGTTCAGCCATCCCTCAATTCCTGGGCATCCCCTCAATTTCCAATACTTTGCCACCACTAAGAAAGCTGCTATAAATATTTTTGTACATGGAGGTCCTCTTCCTTTTTCTTTGATCTCTTTGGGATACAGACCTAGTAACAATATAGCTGGGTCATGCGTAGTTTTACAATCCTTTGAGCCTAGTTCCAAACTGATCTCAGGAATGACTGGACCAATTCATAAATTCATCAACTATTCATTAGTGTATCTATTTTTCCCTCTTTCCCTCTAGTATTTGTTATTTCTGATAGATGTGAGGTTGTACCTCAGAGTTGTTTTAATTTGCATTTATCTAATCAGTAGTGATTTAGAATGTCTTTTTATACAGCTATTTATAGATTTGATTTCTTCTTCTGAAAACTGCCTGTTCATGTCCTTTGATCATTTGTCATTTGGGGAATGGCTCTTATTTTTATTAATTTGACTCAATTATATTCTCAGTATATATTTGAGAAATGAGGTCTTTATCAGAGAAATTTGTAAAAATTTTTGACATTACTTCATCATTTACGGTACCTTTTAGCAAAATGTAGTTTCCTTAACTATCCCTTTTAATTAGGTCTATTTTTGCTTTTGAGATCTATTTTTGCATCTGAGATTATGATTGGAACCCCTGCCTTTTTTTAATTCAACTGGAGCATATTAGATTCTGTTCCAGTCCTTTATTTTAACTGTGTTTCTGTTTCAAGTGTTTCTCTAGAAAAACAGTATATTGTTGGATTCTGATTTGTGGAGAAGAAAGACCAATTTTTTTCAATGAAATATGAGGCAAAGTCTTCACTTTGGGGTGGTGTGGTAGAGACCTTTGGAGGCTTGAGGAGAGACAAGAACATTTGGAATAACTTCTATGGCATATGAAAGAGCAAATCTATTAGGGAGGTATAGAAGGGTCTGGTATAGCGCAGTGGGGCCCAAATGAGATTGCATAACACAAATTTGCACTGGACCCACTCAGTATGGTTTCATGACTACTTCCAGATTCTTCAGCACTACATAAATTGGAGCAAAGGCAGTGGACTATGGGAATAAACAGGGCTGGCCTCCGCCAAGGCATATTTGGTAATAGGACAAGGGAGCAGGGGATTTGAGTGTAGAGGATGGGGCAGAGTTGAGTTGGCTCACCAAAAGGTTGAGATAATGAAGGGAAAAGTGCATAACCAAGTCAGAGTCTATGACCTTGGGAAGAACTGAGGAGTAGAAGAATTAGAGTTAGGATTTATAAAGATAGAGTTGAAAGATGGAACAAAAAATATTATGAGCAGATAAAGGAATTCTTAGTTCATGAACTTGGAAGTGGAATGCTTACAGGTGATGAGAAGATAAAAGGTATGACCATCTATCTCTGCGTAGTTGAGATGTAATGGAGGATCATGAGAATAGAGAATATTGAGGAACTGGGAGCTTAAAGTATTTGAGGAAGCATCGATATGTATGTTGAAGTCCCCCTCCCGCCATGAGGACAGAAGTTGAGAAGCAGAGAAAGACTGTGAGTCAGTCACTGAACTGACTGAATTGAGGAAGGCAGAAGACTGTCCTGGGGAACAAAGGCTAAGAGCCATCAGGTTATGGACGGGGCAATAAATTTGGATAGCATGAACCTCAAAGGAAAAGAGGTTGCTTAGTGAAGGTGATAGAGGGGAGACCCTGGAAGTGGTAAGGGGAAGCAAGGGGTATTCCAAGTCCCCTACCACATGCAATGAGGTGGGGATATGACATACAAACTAGTCCTACTCAGATGAGGAAAAGAGAAGCAGAGAGAGGAAGGTGCTTAATATCATGGTGTATAAGCTTCATAGATCATGAAGGGATGTTGGTAACCTGCCTGAACTCATTCCTCATTGGTTAATAAACTTCCATCTCATCATCATATCCTCATCTCAGTGATTCTGAAGCCCTAGATGTCATAATTTGAAGCCATTTTCAGTCCCTGACTTCCCATTCCCCCTTAACACAACCCTCCTCCAAAGTTCAACTCTACATCTATCCACCCCACCCTCTGTGCTTCAGAAATAACAAACTTTCTTACATCTTCTCCCACTCCTTCCATCTTCCTGTACTCACTGAAAACAATCTCACTCCTAATAAAGCTCTCTCTGTCCCCTGAGGACCTTCTTCCTCCCCCTCTCCACCTTCTTCCTGTTACTCCTCCCCAATCTCTGCCATTTTCCCTGGGTGTCCTCCATGCCTAGAATGTTCTCCCTCCTCATTTCTGCCTCCTGGCTTCCCTGGCTTCCTTCAAGCTCCAGCTTCTATAAGAAGCCTTTCCCACTCCCCACTTCATGCTAGTGCCTTCCCTCTATTACTTATCTCCAATTTATCCTGTCTATAGCTTATTTGGGGTAACTAGATAGAATAGTTCATACGGTGCTGGGGCCCGAAGTCAAGAAGACTAGTTCAAATCCAACCTCAGAAACTTACTGAGTGCCCCTGGGCAAGTCACTTCACCAAGCTTGCCTCAGTCTCTTCATCTGTAAAATGGGCTAGAGAAGAAAGTAGCAAATCACTCCAATATTTTTGCAAAGAAAACTCCAAATGGGGTCACAGTCAGACACAACTGAAACAAGAAAAGCTGGTTTGTACATAATTATTCATATGTTGTGTATCCCCCTGCCAGAGAGTGAGACCCTTGAGAGCAAGGACTGTCTTTTCCCTTTCTTTGTATCCCCAGCACTTAACCCAGGGCAGCTAGAAAGCTAATTGAATCTTAGGCTGCCAGGCAGAAGAGGCAGAGGGAACATGGCTAAAGAGAGGATCATCCCTGTGACTCTATTACTGAAGGCACTGGGCTTGTATGAGTAGTGAGGCAATCTTCCTGGAGGTTTTCAAGACAGTGTGGCTTGAAGTACTTGTCCGGTATAGGTAGGTGTGATCTAGAGGAAAGATCCCTGGAATTGAAGTCAGGAGATGAGTGGTTGGATTCAAACATTTACCAGCTAAGCAGCTGTGTGACCTGGGATCAGTTGCATAACCTCTCTGAATTTTGGTTTTCTCACCTGTGAAATGGGAATGATCATGTTGGCACTTGCTTCTGCACAGGACTGATACATGAAAAATGCTTTATAACCCTTAAACCAGAAATGGGAAAGCCCTCTCCCAAAATCTGGAGGCCTCTGGATCCCATGAGCCCCACATGAGTCAAAGGAGTCACTCAGGAGGCTGTCATAGTCCTAGGCACTGAGCATATCCCTTCTTCCCACCTCTCACCCCCCATCAAGTTTTCTTGTACATACCAACCCCCACACTTGTTTCTATTAACCAAAACTTATCCCCTCCCAGTCTGTTACATCAGATGTAACAAACCAACCAGCCAGAAGCCTGAGCCCCTCTGAAAGGAGCTGGGAGAGGGGAGGTATAGTGAGGGAGGTAAAAATAAAAGATTAAGCAGTGAGCCTCTCCCTTCCTGCCCCTGAGACCTTCTGCAGCCCCAGCACTGAAGCTTGTATCCTGCCCCTGCTGCTTCATACACCCGGGAGCCTATGCCTTCTTTCCAGGTGAGTTGGATACAAGTCTGTTACCTGGAGCATTTTATTTAAAAACAGAAATGTAAAAGGACTTAACCTCCAAGGAAGTTTCAGTAAAAAGGGACTTTGAGATAGCTGAAGTTACAGAAGGGGATGCTGACTCCCAGGAAAGGGAAGGGACTTGGGATCCCAGGTTATCAGGGCTGCCAAGAGGCACAAACTCAAGTTTAATGTTATGGTGGGGGAAACTGAGGCCCCAAAAGATTTACAGTATGCCCCAAAAGGAAGGGTTTTAAGAGGGCATTTTTGTCCAATTCTTCCACACTATAGAAGTGTAGACTGTGGAGCAGAAGGGGGAAAGAAGGGATTGAGGAAAGTATACTTCCACAGCTGTAATGAGCATTAGAATTCTATGAGTATTAAGTTGTGTAACTATGACTAAAGCTTGACTATGAAGGAGAGTAGAGAAAAATGTGCTGCCCTTTGTGGCAGAGATGGTTTGGGAGTCTAGGTGTGGTAAATTGGATACAATGTCTGTCCTAGTTGTGATGCACTGCTTGGATAGTTTTTCTGATACGTTTTTTTAAAATGTTTTTCTAAACCCTTTATGTGTTTTTGGTTATAAAGGGATGACTCAAAAAAAAACCAAAGGGATGGTTCACTGGGGAGGGTGGGGGGAAGAATATATTTGGGTGTAAAAGTGGTAGAAAAAGAAAAGAAAAAAATAAAGTGGTAGAAAAGCAAAATTTATCAAGAGGTTGAAAACAAAAACAAAAAAAAAGATCACACGCCTTTCAGAAAGGGAATGAGGAGGGAGGGGGAGAAAATCTAAGACTTATGGAAATGATTGTAGAAAACTGAAAACAAATAAATTAATATAGCTTATAAAAAGAAAGAAGATACTAGCAAGTCCCAACCCCATCATGTTACAAAACTGAGAAACTGAGGAAAGCCAAATAGAAAGAATTTTAAAATTCAAGGTGATGACCCAGGTGAAAGGGACTTAACTGACCAGCTAGTCTAGAGAGTTTGTGTTACATGGAAAGAAACTGAGTCCCAGAAGGACTTTGGGATCACAGGATATCGCATCTGGAAAGGAAATTAGAGAAGATCTAGTCAATTCATTGAAAGTTAGAGAAGGAGTATTTTTTACCTTTTTTTATATCTTCAGCACTTAACTCATGATAGAGAAAGAGTCAAAAGATACTCCCTGCCTTCAAGGAGTTCACAATCAAATGGGGGGTGGGAGAACATAAGCAAACAAATACGTATAATCTATATGCAGGATAAATAGGAAATAATTAAGAGAGGGAAGGCACTAGAATTAAGAGGTGTTAGGGAAGGCTTCCTGCAAAAGACAAGAAGGGGTTATCTTTAAGCTTTACAAGACTAGCTTTGACACAAAAAGAGTTAAGAACTCTTGTTTAAAATTTATACCCTACTTTTTTTGGTCTGTGTTTTCCTTCACAGCATGACTTACGTGGAAATGTGTTTTGCATGATTACACATATATAACCTATGTCAAAATATTTGCCTTCTCAGTGATGGGGGGAGGGAGGAAGAGAATGTGGAACTCAAAATTTGTAAAAAAAAAAAAAAAAAAAAAAGATTAAAATTGTTTTTTACACATAATTGGGAAAAATAAAATATTAAATTAAAATTAAAAACAAAAAAATAAAGTTAGAGAAGGAAAGGGACATAGGCAGGCATGAGGCTGGAGTTGAAAGGGCCCTTGGAGAGCTGATTACCCAGTGTTCTCATGATGCAGGGTGATTTTAGAACCAAAAGTCTTTCGAGGCCATGTGGTTCAAAGTCCTCATGTTAAAGGGAGGGAAATGAGGCCCGCAGGAGGAAATGTCTGAAAGTAATGGGAGAGCAGAGAAAGAAGTGGCCTTAGAGACCTTCATCTCCAGCATGGAGATGGATCCAGCATGAGGTTCAACTGTTCAGTTCACAGAGAGAACATTCATGCCTTATAAATCAGCAAACACTACCAATCGGGACTTGATTTCTTGTTCTATTGATCATCTGGACTTAAGAAAGTGATGGAAGAAATGTTAAGTTGAAAAGCGTATTGTGTTTATGGGGGTCATTAGGTTGTTTTGGTTTTTTGGGAAAACCAATTGTTAAACATTTCCCAGAACCCCACCCTAGAGAGTTAGGATGGAGTTATAGTGACTACCTAGTCCAATGTATTCATGCTTAAAAAGGTGGGGAAAAAATAAATTAGGAAAAAGATACGTCAAGCATCTTAAAATGTCCAAGGAGGATGGAGACTTAGAAACTAGCTAAGCCAGACCCCTTGTGTTACAGAGGGGAAAAATAAGGACCACACAAGGAAAGGGACTTGAGATCACACAGCACAAGGCAAAAAGCCCTAGCTCTAGAGTCAGAGGATACTAGTTCTAAATTTGCCTCAGCCTTTATGCTTAGACAATCTTAGACAACACCACTCCCCTCCCTAGACCTCAGTTTCCTCCTCTGTAAAATGAGAATATTGGATGTGATGATGCCCAAGGGCTCTTCCAGCCCTAAATCTAACCTCTGTATATGTGGGTGATCCTGGAGCAATCACCTCAGAGAAGGAGCTCAAGACATGTCATAGCATAAAAGAGCCTAGCAGACTTCTAGTTCATCCTTTTCTTGTTTCAAATGTGGAAATCAAGACATAGAAAGGGGAAAGAACTCAAGATAGTGGGGCTATATGTGGTGAAACCGACCTACAGGGGTTATTATCTTACAAATTTGAGGTGAGGGACTGAGACTCAAACATAGGAAAGAACTGAAGATTACAGGGTGTCCCAGATAAAAGCAACCTTAGAGGCCAGATAGCCCAACCCAACCTGTTACAGAAGAGGAAACTAAGGCCCAAACACAGGAAAGAACTGAGGATCACAGTGTTATAAATAGGGCCCCTCTCCGAGCCCCCTCCCCATCTAGAGTAAAGACTCATACCTTGGCCTGATAACAAAACTGAAGTCCAGAATGAAAAAAGAATTTTTTATTACAATTCTGGCAAGAAGAGGGCACACTCCCTATTGTGAGAGAAGTGCACCTGTATAGAAGCAAGAGCAAGCTTTGGAGTGTTCATTTTTAGATGTCCCTCCCTTCCAGATCTGGCTTGGTCCAGATCCTTCTGGGTTATAATCTCTGGTACATTCCCACTTCATACAACTCCTTGTCATGATGCCCTCCCTGGTCAAGAATTGCACATGCGGATAATGAGTTTAACATGCAATGAATTCATTAAACAAATGCAATGAAGGAAAGCTTTCTCCCAGTCATTGGCCCCAGCTGGTTTAGGCTAGTTCCAAGTCTGCCTCCCTTTATCAAGAACTTTGCAGTTTGGCTAGCTCCTTCTCCTGAAAGTTGATTGGTCAGTAGTTCTTGCTATCTTATACCACCTTGAAACTGCAACATTTTGTAGAAACCTAATGTTTTAGTGTTTACAACAACGGGTATCCCAGGTAAAAGCAATGTTAGAGACCAGATAGCCCAACCCCACCTGTTACAGAAGAGGAAACTGAGGCAAGGAGAGGGGAAGCCATTTAGTATCTTAGATTGCCAGAGCCAAAAGGGACTTGAGAGACAAGCTAATCTAGAAACTTCATGTTAGAGAAAGTGAAAGACTAATAAATGAGGGGAAAGACTGAGGATCACTGGAAGGGACAGCTGAGTGGGACTTCAGAGAGCAGTTAGTCCAACCTTTTCATGTCAAAAAGGAAAACCCCGAGGAAGACAGGACTAATTAATACAGATTTGACCACTAAAAAAGGATAGTAAGAACCAGATGGTTATGAGATCAAGTACTTGGGGACCTTAGAGGCCATCCTAAGATGTCTGAACCCCTTTTCTTATTTCCTCCAAGCCTCCCTCCCCCTTTTATAGATGAAGAAACTAAAATAATAGGAAGATTGGATGCCTTACCCAAGTCACCAGGCTAGGAAGTGTCTGAAACAGAATTTCAACTCAAGTCTTCCCAATTCCAAGACCAGAACCCCAACCACTTTGCTACCTGGTTGTCTATAACAGCTCATAATACTGAGGGGAAAAACCCAGAGACTAATACTAGCCGGCATTTCTAGATTGAGTAAAAGTTCAAAGTGCTTTTCACACATTCATCCCATTTGATCAAAAATGGAAGGGACTTGAAATAATACCAGGATGCCAGAGCAAGGAGACATAGTCTGCTCCAACTTGCACATGTTAGAAAGAGGAAAACTGAGGAAAATAGAGGAGAAAACAGGCAAGAATTGGGTTCCATCACAGAACCCAACAGATGCTTTTCTTCTCTCCCTCTCTCCTCCCTCCCTCCCTCCCTCCCTCCCTCTCTCTCTCTCTCTCTCTCTCTCTCTCTCTCTCTCTCTCTCTCTTCCTCTCTCCCCTCTCTATCCCTCCCTCTCTCTCCCTCTCCCTCTCTCTCCCTCTCTCCCCTCTCCCTCTCTCTCACTCTCCCTCTGTCTCTCTCTTTCCCTCTGTCTCTCTGTTTCTGTCTCTCTCCCTCTGTCTCTCTCCCTCTCTCTTCCTCTCTCCCCTCTCTATCTCTCTCCCTCTCTCTCCCTCTGTTTCTCTCTTTCCCTCTGTCTCTCTCCCTCTCTCCTCTCCCTCTCTCTTCCTCTCTCCCCTCTCTATCCCTCTCTCTCTCTCCCTCTCTCTCCCTCTGTCTCTCTCTTTCCCTCTGTCTCTCTCCCTCTCTCTCTCCCTCTCTCCCTCTCTCCCCTCTCTCTCTCCCTCTCTCTCTCCCTCTGGCTCTCCCTCTCCCTCTGTCTCTCTCTTTCCCTC